>CM065596.1:90708420-90731579 GCA_033119425.1 Bufotes viridis | reverse complement strand
GCAAGCGCTTTTCGACTACCGGTAAACACCGAAAAAATTATGGGTTCCTCTAGAGATAAATATGTGAAAACTTTGTTGTACATGCAGGCTCACTAGGTCTACCTACACCCAGGAGTTGGAGTGTGCAGCTCTTTCCTAGGGCCGAGAAAAACAGCAAATATAGGAATCCTCTACTTGGACCGGTTGCCACCTGAAAAATTCTGGGTTCCTCCAGAGATAGAATACTTTAAAAGTTTGTTGTACATGTAGGCCCACTAGGTCTACCTTCTCCCCAGTAGTTGGAGTATACAGCTCTTTCCAGGGCCGAGAAAAACAGCAACTAGTCAGGTAGTAGAATCTCAACTTGGACCGAGTTGCCACGACCGGTAGCCTAGGCTCCTCCAGAGATAGAAACGTTAAAAGTTTGTTGTACATGTAGGCCCACTAGGTCTACCTTCTCCCCAGAGTTGGAGTATGCAGCTCTTTCCTAGGCCGAGAAAACAGCAAGTGTAGGAATCATCTGTTTGGGAGTGATTTGCAAGCGGTTCCGGCCTTGCACCGGTAAACACCGAAAAAAATTGCATGGGTTCCTCTAGAGACTAGAAAGCGTGGAAAACTTTGTAGTACATGCCCAGGCTCACTAGGTCTACCTTCTCCCAGGAGTTGGAGTATGCAGCTCTTTCCTAGGCCGAGAAAACAGCAAGTGTAGGAATCATCTGTTTGGGATGATTTGCAAGCAGTTTTCGACTTGCACCGGTAAACACCGAAAAATTATGGGTTCCTCTAGAGATAGAAACGTGAAAACTTTGTTGTACATGCAGGCTCACTAGGTCTACCTACACCCAGGAGTTGGAGTGTGCAGCTCTTTCCTAGGCCGAGAAAACAGCAACTATAGGAATCCTCTACTTGTACCGGTTGCCACCGAAAAAATTCTGGGTTAATCCAGAGATAGAAACGTTAAAAGTTTGTTGTACATGTAGGCCCACTAGGTCTACCTTCTCCCCAGAGTTGGAGTATGCAGCTCTTTCTAGGCCGAGAAAACAGCAAGTGTAGGAATCGTCTGTTTGGGATTATTTGCAAGCGGTTTTCGACTTGCATCGGTAAACACCGAAAAAATTATGGGTTCCTCTACAGATTAAAACGTGAAAACTTTGTTGTACATGCAGGCTCACTAGGTCTACCTACACCCAGGAGTTGGAGTGTGCAGCTCTTTCCTAGGCCGAGAAAACAGCAACTATAGGAATCCTCTACTTGGATCGGATGTCACCGAAAAAATTCTGGGTTCCTCCAGAGATAGAAACGGTAAAAGTTTGTTGTACATGTAGGCCCACTAGGTCTACCTTCTCCCCAGAGTTGGAGTATGCAGCTCTTTCCTAGGCTGAGAAAACAGCAAGTGTAGGAATCGTCTGTTTAGGATGATTTGCAAGCGGTTTTGGACTTGCACCGGTAAACACCGAAAAAATTATGGGTTCCTCTAGAGACAGAAACGTGAAAACTTTGTTGTACATACAGGCACACTAGGACTACCTACACACAGGAGTTGGAGTGTGCAGCTCTTTCCTAGGCCGAGAAAACAGCAACTATAGGAATCCTCTACTTGGACCGGTTGCCACCGAAAAAATTCTGGGTTCCTCCAGAGATAGAAACGGTAAAAGTTTGTTGTACATGTAGGCCCACTAGGTCTACCTTCTCCCCAGAGTTGGAGTATGCAGCTCTTTCCTAGACCGAGAAAACAGCAAGTGTAGGAATCATCTGTTTGGGATGATTTGCAAGCGGTTTTCGACTTGCACCGGTAAACAACGAAAAAATTATGGGTTCCTCTAGAGATAGAAACGTGAAAAATTTGTAGTACATTCATGCTCACTAGGTCTACCTACACACAGGAGTTGGATTGTGCAGCTCTTTCCTAGTCCGAGAAAACAGCAACTGTAGGAATCCTCTACTTGGACCGGTTGCCACCGAAAAAATTCTGGGTTCCTCCAGAGATAGAAACAGTAAAGGTTTGTTGTACATGTAGGCCCACTAGGTCTACCTTCTCCCCAGAGTTGGAGTGTGCAGCTCTTTCCTAGACCGAGAAAACACCAAGGGTAGGAATCGTCTGTTTGGGATGATTTGCAAGCAGTTTTCGACTTGCACCGGTAAACACCGACAAAATGATGGGTTCCTCTAGAGATAAAAATGTGAAAACTTTGTTGTAAATGCAGGCTCACTGGGTCTAACTACACCCAGGAGTTGGAGTGTGCAGCTCTTTCCTAGACCGAGAAAACAGCAAACATAGGAATCCTCTACTTGGACCGGTTGCCACCGAAAAAATTCTGGGTTCCTCCAGAGATAGAAACGTTAAAAGTTTGTTGTACATGTAGGCCCACTAGGTCTACCTTCTCCCCAGAGTTGGAGTATGCAGCTCTTTCCTAGGCCGAGAAAACAGCAAACATAGGAATCCTCTACTTGGACCGGTTGCCACCGAAAAAATTCTGGGTTCCTCCAGAGATAGAAACGTTAAAAGTTTGTTGTACATGTAGGCCCACTAGGTCTACCTTCTCCCCAGAGTTGGAGTATGCAGCTCTTTCCTAGGCCAAGAAAACAGCAAGTGTACGAATCGTCTGTTTGGGATGATTTGCAAGCGTTTTTTGCCTTGCATCGGTAAACACCGAAAAAATTATGGGTTCCTCTAGAGATAGAAACGTGAAAACTTTGTTGTACATACAGGCACACTAGGACTACCTAAACCCAGGAGTTGGAGCTGCAACTATAGGAATCCTCTACTTGAAATGGTAGCCACCGAAAAAATTCTGGGTTCCTCCAGAGATAGAAACGTTAAAAGTTTGTTGTACATGTAGGCTCACTAGGTTTACCTTCTCCTCCATAGTTGGAGTATGCAGCTCTTTCCTAGACCGAGAAAACAGCAAGTGTAGGAATCGTCTGTTTAGGATCATTGCAAGCGGTTTTCGACTTGCACCGGTAAACACCGAAAAAATTATGGGTTCCTCTAGAGACAGAAACGTGAAAACTTTGTTGAACATACAGCCACACTAGGACTAACAACACACAGGAGTTGGAGTGTGCAGCTCTTTCCTAGTCCGAGAAAACAGCAACTATAGGAATCCTCTACTTGGACTGGTAGCCACCGAAAAAATTCTGGGTTCCTCCAGAGATAGAAACATTAAAAGTTTGTTGTACATGTAGGCTCACTAGGTTTACCTTCTCCCCATAGTTGGAGTATGCAGCTCTTTCCTAGGCCGAGAAAACACCAAGGGTAGGAATCGTCTGTTTAGGATGATTGCAAGCAGTTTTCGACTTGCACCGGTAAACACCGACAAAATTATGGGTTCCTCTAGAGATAGAAACGTGAAAACTTTGTTGTACATACAGCCACACTAGGACTAACAACACACAGGAGTTGGAGTGTGCAGCTCTTTCCTAGGCCGAGAAAAAAGCAACTATAGGAATCCTCTACTTGGACCGGTTGCCACCGAAAAAATTCTGGGTTCCTCCCGAGATAGAAACAGTAAAAGTTTGTTGTACATGTAGGCCCACTAGGTCTACCTTCTCCCCAGAGTTGGAGTATGCAGCTCTTTCCTAGGCCGAGAAAACACAGAGGGTAGAAATCGTCTGTTTGGGATGATTTGCAAGCAGTTTTCGACTTGCACCGGTAAACACCGAAAAAATTATGGGTTCCTCTAGAGACAGAAACGTGAAAACTTTGTTGAACATACAGCCACACTAGGACTAACAACACACAGGAGTTGGAGTGTGCAGCTCTTTCCTAGGCCGAGAAAACAGCAACTATAGGAATCCTCTACTTGGACCGGTTGCCACCGAAAAATTCTGGGTTCCTCCAGAGATAGAAACGGTAAAAGTTTGTTGTACATGTAGGCCCACTAGGTCTACCTTCTCCCCAGAGTTGGAGTATGCAGCTCTTTCCTAGGCCGAGAAAACAGCAAGTGTAGGAATCATCTGTTTGGGATGATTTGCAAGCAGTTTTCGCCTTGCACCGGTAAACACCGAAAAAATTATGGGTTCCTCTAGAGATAGAAACGTGAAAACTTTGTTGTACATGCAGGCTCACTAGGTCTACCTACACCCAGGAGTTGGAGTGTGCAGCTCTTTCCTAGGCCGAGAAAACAGCAACTATAGGAATCCTCTACTTGGACCGGTTGCCACCGAAAAAATTCTGGGTTCCTCCAGAGATAGAACAGTAAAAGTTTGTTGTACATGTAGGCCCACTAGGTCTACCTTCTCCCCAGAGTTGGAGTATGCAGCTCTTTCCTAGGCCGAGAAAACACCAAGGGTAGGAATCGTCTGTTTGGGATGATTTGCAAGCAGTTTTCGACTTGCACCGGTAAACACCGACAAAATTATGGGTTCCTCTAGAGATAGAAACGTGAAAACTTTGTTGTACATGCAGGCACACTAGGTCTACCTACAGCCAGGAGTTGGAGTGTGCAGCTCTTTCCTGGGCCGAGAAAACAGCAACTATAGGAATCCTCTACTTGGACCGGTGGCCACCGAAAAAATTCTGCCTTCTTCCATAGATAGAAACGTTAAAAGTTTGTTGTACATGCAGGCCCACTAGGTCTACCTTCTCCCCAGAGTTGGAGTATGCAGCTCTTTCCTAGGCCGAGAAAACAGCAAGTGTAGGAGTCGTCTGTTTGGGATGATTTGCAAGCATTTTTCGACTTGCCCAGGTGAACACCGAAAAAATTATGGGTTGCTCCAGAGATAGAAACGTGAAAACTTTGTTGTACATGCAGGCACACTAGGTCTACCTACACCCAGGAGTTGGAGTGTGCAGCTCTTTCCTAGGCCGAGAAAACAGCAACTATAGGAATCCTCTACTTGGACCGGTTGCCACCGAAAAAATTCTGGGTTCCTCCAGAGATAGAAACGTTAAAAGTTTGTTGTACATGTAGGCCCACTAGGTCTACCTTCTCCCCAGAGTTGGAGTGTGCAGCTCTTTCCTAGGCCGAGAAAACAGCAAGTGTAGGAATCATCTGTTTGGGATGATTTGCAAGCGTTTTTGGACTTACACCGGTAAACACCGAAAAAATTATGGGTTCCTCTAGAGATAGAAACGTGAAAACTTTGTAGTACATGCAGGCTCACTAGGTCTACCTACACCCAGGAGTTGGAGTGTGCAGCTCTTTCCTAGGCCGAGAAAACAGCAACTATAGGAATCCTCTACTTGGACCGATTGCCACCGAAAAAATTGTGGGTTCCTCCAGAGATAGAAACGTTAAAAGTTTGTTGTATATGTAGGCCCACTAGGTCTAACTTCTCCCCAGAGTTGGAGTATGTAGCTCATTTCTAGGCCGAGAAAACAGCAAGTGTAGGAATCGTCTGTTTGGGATGATTTGCAAGCAGTTTTCGACTTGCATCGGTAAACACCGAAAAAATTATGGGTTCCTCTAGAGATAAAAATGTGAAAACTTTGTTGTACATGCAGGCTCACTAGGTCTACCTACACACAGGAGTTGGAGTGTGCAGCTCTTTCCTAGGCCGAGAAAACAGCAAATATAGGAATCCTCTTCTTGGACCGGTTGCCACCGAAAAAATTCTGGGTTCCTCCAGAGATAGAAATTGTTAAAAGTTTGTTGTACATGTAGGCCCACTAGGTCTACCTTCTCCCCAGAGTTGGAGTATACAGCTCTTTCCTAGGCCGAGAAAACAGCAAGTGTAGGAATCGTCTGTTTAGGATGATTTGCAAGCGGTTTTCGACTTGCACCGGTAAACACCGAAAAAATTATGGGTTCCTCTAGAGATAGAAATGTGAAAACTTTGTTGTACATGCAGGCTCACTAGGTCTACCTACACCCAGGAGTTGGAGTGTGCAGCTCTTTCCTAGGCCGAGAAAACAGCAACTATAGGAATCCTCTACTTGGACTGGTTGACACCGAAAAAATTCTGGGTTCCTCCAGAGATAGAAATGTTAAAAGTTTGTTGTACATGTAGGCCCACTAGGTCTACCTTCTCCCCAGAGTTGGAGTATGCAGCTCTTTCCTAGACCGAGAAAACAGCAAGTGTAGGAATAATCTGTTTGGGATGATTTGCAAGCGGTTTTCGCCTTGCATCGGTAAACACCGAAAAAATTATGGGTTCCTCTAGAGATAGAAACGTGAAAACTTTGTAGTACATGCAGGCTCACTTGGTCTACCTACACCCAGGAGTTGGAGTGTGCAGCTCTTTCCTAGGCCGAGAAAACAGCAACTATAGGAATCCTCTACTTGGACCGGTTGCCACCGAAAAATTCTGGGTTCCTCCAGAGATAGAAACAGTTAAAGTTTGTTGTACATGTAGGCCCACTAGGTCTACCTTCTTCCCAGAGTTGGAGTATGCAGCTCTTTCCTAGGCCGAGAAAACAGCAAGTGTAGGAATCGTCTGTTTGGGATGATTTGCAAGCAGTTTTCGACTTGCACCGGTAAACACCGAAAAATTATGGGTTCCTCTAGAGATAAAAATGTGAAAACTTTGTTGTACATGCAGGCTCACTAGGTCTACCTACACCCAGGAGTTGGAGTGTGCAGCTCTTTCCTAGAACGAGAAAACAGCAAATATAGGAATCCTCTACTTGGACCGGTTGCCACCGAAAAAATTCTGGGTTCCTCTAGAGATAGATACTTTAAAAGTTTGTTGTACATGTAGGCCCACTAGTTCTACCTTCTCCCCATAGTTGGAGTATACAGCTCTTTCCTAGGCCGAGAAAACAGCAACTATAGGAATCCTCTAACTTGGACCGGTTGCCACCGAAAAAATTCTGGGTTCCTCCAGAGATAGAAATTGTAAAAGTTTGTTGTACATGTAGGCCCACTATGTCTACCTTCTCCCCAGAGTTGGAGTATGCAGCTCTTTCCTAGGCCAAGAAAACAGCAAGTGTAGGAATCGTCTGTTTGGGATGATTTGCAAGCAGTTTTCGATTTGCACCGGTAAACACCGAAAAAATTATGGGTTCCTCTAGAGATAGAAACGTGAAAACTTTGTTGTACATACAGGCGCACTAGGACTACCTACACCCAGTAGTTGGAGTGTGCAGCTCTTTCCTAGGCCGAGAAAACAGCAACTATAGGAATCCTCTACTTGGACTGGTAGCCACCGAAAAAATTCTGGGTTCCTCAAGAGATAGAAACGTTAAAAGTTTGTTGTACATCTAGGAACACTAGATCTACTTTCTCCCCAGAGTTGGAGTATGCAGCTCTTTCCTAGGCCAAGAAAACAGCAAGTGTATGAATCGTCTGTTTGGGATGATTTGCAAGCGGTTTTTCGACTTGCACCGGTAAACACCGAAAAAATTATGGGTTCCTCTAAAGATATAAACGTGAAAACTTTGTAGTACATGCAGGCTCACTAGGTCTACCAACACCCAGGAGTTGGAGTGTGCAGCTCTTTCCTAGGCCGAGAAAACAGCAAGTATAGGAATCCTCTACTTGGATCGGTTGCCACAGAAAAAACTTCTGGGTTTCTCCCGAGATAGAAACGGTAAAAGTTTGTTGTACATGTAGGCCCACTAGGTCTACCTTCTCCCCAGAGTTGGAGTATGCAGCTCTTTCCTAGGCCAAGTAAACCGCAAGTATAGGTATCGTCTGTTTTGATGATTTGCAAGCGCTTTTCGACTTGCACCGTTAAACACCCAAAAAAATATGGGTTCCTCTAGAGATAGAAACGTGAAAACTTTGTTGTACATACAGGCACACTTAGGACTACCTACACCCATTATTTGGAGTGTGCAGCTCTTTCCTAGACCGAGAAAACAGCAACTATAGGAATCCTCTACTTGGACCGGTTGCCACCGAAAAAATTCTGGGTTCCTCCAGAGATAGAAACGTTAAAAGTTTGTTGTACATGTAGGCCCACTAGGTCTACCTTCTCCCCAGAGTTGGAGTATGCAGCTCTTTCCTAGGCCAAGAAAGCAGCAAGTGTAGGAATTGTCTGTTTAGGATGATTTGCAAGCTGTTTTCGACTTGCAACGGTAAACACCTAAAAAATTATGGGTTCCTCTAGAGACAGAAACGCGAAAACTTTGTTGTACATACAGGCACACTATGACTTTCTACACACAGGAGTTGGAGTGTGCAGCTCTTTCCTAGAACGAGAAAACAGCAACTATAGGAATCCTCTACTTGGACCGGTTGCCACCGAAAAAATTCTGGGTTCCTCCAGAGATAGAAACAGTAAAAGTTTGTTGTACATGTAGGCCCACTAGGTCTACCTTCTCCCCAGAGTTGGAGTATGCAGCTCTTTCCTAGGCCGAGAAAACAGCAAGTGTAGGAATCGTCTGTTTGGGATGATTTGCAATCAGTTTTCGACTTGCACCGTTAAACACCGAAAAAATTATGGGTTCCTCTAGAGATAGAAACGTGAAAACTTTGTTCTACATGCAGGCACACTAGGTCTACCGACACCCAGGAGTTGGAGTGTGCAGCTCTTTCCTAGGCCGAGAAAACAGGAACTATAGGAATCCTCTACTTGGATCGGTTACCACCGAAACAATTCTGGGTTCCTCAAGAGATAGAAAGGTTAAAAGTTTGTTGTACATGTAGGCCCACTAGGTCTACCTTCTCCCCAGAGTTGGAGTATGCAGCCCATTCCTAGTCCGAGAAAACAGCAAGTGTAGGAATCATCTGTTTGGGATGATTTGCAAGCGGTTTTCGACTTGCACCGGTAAACACCGAAAAAATTATGGGTTCCTCTAGAGATAGAAACTTGAAAAATTTGTAGTACATGCAGTTTCACTGGGTCTACCTACACCCAGGAGTTGGAGTGTGCAGCTCTTTCCTAGACCGAGTAAACAACAACCATAGGTATCCTCTACTTGGACCGGTTGCCACCGAAAAAATTCTGGGTTCCTCCCGAGATAGAAACAGTAAAAGTTTGTTGTACATGTAGGCCCACTAGGTCTACCTTCTCCCCATAGTTGGAGTATGCAGCTCTTTCCTAGGCCGAGAAAACACAGAGGGTAGGAATCGTCTGTTTGGGATGATTTGCAAGCAGTTTTCGACTTGCACCGGTAAACACCGAAAAAATATGGGTTCCTCTAGAGACAGAAACGTGAAAACTTTGTTGTACATACAGGCACACAAGGACTACCTACACACAGGAGTTGGAGTGTGGAGCTCTTTCCTAGGCCGAGAAAACAGCAACTATAGGAATCCTCTACTTGGACCGGTTGCCACCGAAAAAATTCTGGGTTCCTCCAGAGATAGAAACGTTAAAAGTTTGTTGTACATGTAGGCCCACTAAGTCTACCTTCTCCCCAGAGTTGGAGTATGCAGCTCTTTCCTAGGCCAAGAAATCAGCAAGTGTAGGAATCGTCTGTTTGGGATGGTTTGCAAGTGGTTTTCGACTTGCACCGGTAAACACCGAAAAAAATATGGGTTCCTCTAGAGATAGAAACGTTGTTCTGGTCCTGATGCAAGGGTCAGGCTGAGTTGATGTACTGCTCCGAATGGGTATCAGATATTAGGCGTACGCTGAGAAATCAACACACAGACTGTCACAGGGAAGTCAATGCAAGATGTTCTGTTTATTACGTGTGATACATGTGTTAATAAGAGGTAAAAAGAGGAACTAAGTCTAGGTTATCTCATTTGTCACATGTTAGTGTTCTAACGGTCTCAGACTACATTAGAATTGCTGAATCATTATGATTAGTAATGTGTTAGCTTCAGGGGCCATTTTGTCAAACTAACTGTTAGTTATTTAGTAATTAATACAAGCAAGTATACACTCATATATATGATTCCACAACAGTCCCCCCTTGTAGACTTGATTGTAGACTTTCCCTAAACCTAACGAATCCGCAGTGAATACCTTTCGCATCCTCTTCACCGACAGTGGCGACAACCTATCCCTTGTGGATAGGCTCCCGGTTAAGCGGACTTCTGGTAATACCCTGGGATTCATCTGTCCCTAGTTTTCATTTCTTGGGTCTTCTGTCCTTGGAGGAGGAGGAAATTCATCAGCGGGAAGTGGTGGAGGCGGAGGTGGTGTCGGGACTGAAGGGATCACATTCACATCTGCTGTACTACTAGCCATGTGCTCATAGAGGATCATTATTGGTTCTTCAGCATTCTTCTTTCTCTTGATGATGCGGTTAATGCAAGAAATAACAAGTTTGATTAGTATGTAACTTATCAATAATATTAGGGCTATCTGCAATATCCCCTGAAGTATTCCCATTAGCCATCCTGAAATTCCTTTGAACCAGTTACTGGGATTAAGGAATGAGAAAGTGTCAGACCACCATGTTGATTTTTCTGCTTTGTGTGCCTCTAACCATTGATCACGTATCTCACTTATCTTTTCCAAACCCACTTTCACTTGTAGATTACCTTGTGGATCAATATAGTGGCAGCATGCAGTACCTATTATCTGACACATACCTCCTTCCTTTGCAGTCAAGTAGTCTAATACCAAAGTGTGTTGATTGGAGACTATAATGAGTTGGTTCTGGACAATATTAGATGTGTTCAAGAGTTTCATTACTTCCCAAATCTGATCATCTAGGTAGTCAGTGGCCATTACCAGTTTGTCATACATTTGCATAATCATGGGATAGATAAACAGGGTGCTAAAGATTTTGTTGGGAATACTCATTTCCACAAGATGGGGTTTCCCATTTGGTCTTGGAGTGTTATCTGCAGCTCTTTTGTATAATGTGTGTATAGGGATAGCATTGACATCTAGTTTCCCATGAGGCAGTATAAAGGTGGCTGGTGTAAGCCTAGCAATTGTACATAAACCCTTGAAGTTTGCAGGGAGCCATTTATATGCCTTATATCCACATACCATGTATACATTTTCTGGGATAGAGACCACTGTACTGTTGGACAAGCTAGTGATCAGTTTGGCTACCATGGCACCTTCTGCTAGTCCCATACCCTTTTTCTGACCTTTCGTTGTCTTACTAGTTATCCCAGTTACCAGGCAATTTATAGTGCGGCAGCCGCAGGCAAGATTACCACCTGCTGCGACGTCTATACCGATGCACTGCACTGGGCTGTTGGGGTTGGAATCATTACAGCCTGATTTGTTATGGGGACTAAAAGTCATACCTTGGGTCTGCACCTGCAAACAGTGACAGTTTTTCCAGTTGGGGAAACAGGATACATTGCTCCACATGTAATCATCCCAGGGCATATAGCTGTTTTCAACAGAGGGTCCTGATCGGTTTATCATTAGCCATGGGGACCCACCCCATGCTACTATGGTTAGGGAAGCTTTCCTGTTGCCATCTTTAGAACTGACCTCTTCTATACCTGAAAGGAAGATAGCTGATCCTGCCAGTTCTTTCAATTCTAGGAGAGTTAGGGGTACAGCTAAGTAAGGCATAGCTCTGGCATTTATTGGGCCATGTGTACACATCCAACAATTTTTTAGTGAAGAGATGGAGTCGGAATCACCCTCCTTCAGGCTCTCATACAACACCTGGTGATGTTTGACAAACTTGTAGTCCCACCCGTCATCCTTCCCTGGGGGAAGTATGTATGTATTGGCAAGTGTTAATGGTGCCAGTAGACAAAGGAAAATCATTTTATTAGCTCTGGATCTGGAGGGCATCTTATCCTTTTGCAGTGAGAGGCGTGAATCCAGGTGGGTCTCCCTTCGAGCTTTACGGAAGTTGGTGTGGTCAGTAGTACTTGGTAAGGCCCCTCGAAACGTGGTTCCAGGGTACTTCTGACGTGTTTCTTGACCACCACCCACTCTCCTGGTTTCAGAGTGTGGCTTCCTTCTAGGGAGTCAGGATCTGGAATGGAAGAAAAGACTTGTGCATGGATGTTAGATAACTGTTTGCTCAAAGCTATCACATATTTTGCAATGGATTCATAATGCATTTGCAGTTGTTGTGGGAAGTACAGCCCCATCCGGGGTTCTGACCCAAACAATATCTCATGTGGAGTCAGCTTATGGGGAGGTTTTGGAGTGTGCCTGATTGCAAAGAGTGCTATAGGTAAACACTGGACCCAGTTTAGCCCTGTCTCCCTAGTCATTTTCAACATTTTTGACTTTAATACCCTGTTCAGTCTCTCAACCTTGCCGCTACTTTGGGGTCTGTAGGGGTGTGAAACGCCAGGTGTGACCCTATCATCTTCCAGACTTCTTGGGTTAGGCTAGCAGTGAATGCTGGGCCCTGATCACTCTCAATGACCTCAGGTACCCCGTACCTACAGACAGTTTCCTGTATCAATTTCTTAGCAGTAGTTGTTGCTGTCTGATTCCTGACGGGGTAGGCTTCTGGCCACCCAGAGAACATGTCTACCACTACTAACACGTATTGAAACCCTTGGCACATTGGCATCTGGATATGATCAATCTGGATCCTCTGGAAGGGGTATAAGGCTTTTGGGAGGCATCTTTTGGGCGTGGGCTCAGTTTTACCGGGATTGCATTGGGCACAGATTAGACATGACTGGACATATTTTACCAGAACCGGAGTGATTCCTGGTGCTACCCATATTTTATCAATGAGCTCTTTCATTATTGTCTTAGATTGGTGAGTGGGTCCATGGGCCACAGAGGCAATTAAGGGATAGAGTGCTCTGGGCAAGCACACCTTCTTCCCTTGTGTCCAGAGTCCGGATTCTTCTTCAAGGGCTGACTCCTTCAGCCAGGTTTCCTTTCTGAGAGAGTGGCTTGCTTCTGCATTTGTTTCAGTAGATCCCATGATACTTCTTGTTGTTTATGATCCTCTTGTGTCAGCATGATTTTATCTGGCTGTGCTCTTTCCTCTTCCATTGCTGCCTTTTTGGCAGCTCGGTCAGCCAAAGCATTTCCTTTGGCCTCTGGTGTGTCAGCACGGGTATGTGCCTTTACTTTGATTACTGCCACTTCGGTAGGCAGGAGTACTGCAGCCATTAAAGCCTCTACTGCTGAAGCATGTTTAATTGGGGTTCCTGCGGCTGTAATGTAATCCCTAGCTTTCCATATTGTTCCAAAGTCATGGACTACTCCAAAGGCATATCTGGAGTCTGTATAGATGTTGGCAGTGGAGTCTTTTGCTATGAGGTAGGCCTCAGTAAGAGCTATGAGTTCAGCTTCTTGTGCTGACTGGTCTGGGCGCAATTGCCTTGCACATAGCACTTCATACTCACTAGTAACTGCCATGCCAGTATGGAATTTCCCTTTGTCATCGGCATACCTTGAACCATCCACAAAGAGTGTCCATTTTGGGTTTTGCAATGGAGTGTCTTGTATTGATGGTGGTGTTCCCACTTCAGCTTCCATCATTGTAATGCAATCATGGTCTGGTTCCTTATCAGGAGAGTCAGTAGCTGTCCATAATTCCTCTTCCTGGAGATCCTCTTCTGCCTGTAAATCAATAAAATCCACAGATTCTGTAGTATACTCCCCCCTTGGGAGAGGAAGGAGTGCAGCCGGGTTGAGGATGTGGCATCTCTGAATGGTGACATTATCTGGTAGAAGCAGACTACACTGAAGTCTGAGGAGGCGCTGTGCAGTGAGGTGTTTAGGCTGTGTCTGTTGAAGGATAGCAGAAATGTCATGAGGAGCCATGATGGTGAGGGGGTGTCCTAGGACAATGTCAGAGGTAGTGTCCAGAAGGGAACTAGCAGCATGAACGGCCCTGACACAAGAAGGAGTGGCTCTGGCTACAGGGTCAAGACGTTTTAAAAAGTAGCCTAGGGGTCTATTACGGCCCCCATGGCTCTGGGTGAGAACTCCTGTAGCATGACCCTGACGCTCCATGACATAAAGCCGGAAGGGAAGTTTGTAGTTAGGGATGCCAAGAGCTGGGGCAGTGATAATGGCTTTTTTGAGAGTTTTAAATGCTTCTATGGCTTCTGATGTCATCTGAAAAGGAACAGTGGCCACACGTGGTATGCAGTCATAGAGTGGCTGCATCAGGACTGATGCATCAGGAATCCATGGCCTACAATAAGAAATAAGTCCCAGAAAGGTTTGCAGTTGATGAGGAGTGTCTGGGAGTGAGATGTCTGAGACTGCTTTCTTCCTGGCATCCGTAAGATGTTTACTGCCTTGTGAGATACAGTGGCCTAGAAAAACAACTTTGGGAAGACACAACTGTAATTTGGACTGTGAAGCTTTACACCCAGCATCTGCCAGAAATAGGAGAAGTGAGGTAGTTGAAACAGGATGGGCTATTCTGAGCTCCTTGAGGCAAAACAGTCCATGTGTACTGTTTCCCATCATGTGTGAATGCAAAGAGAAATTGAGAGTCCTCATGCAGTGGGACAAAGAAAAAAGCATTTGCCAGATCAATGACTGTAAAGATAGAAGCCATAGGAGGAATGCTAGCAAAGTATGAGGATTTGGAACAATAGGGGTCTCAAAGACTGTAGCCTCATTGATTGCTCTGAGGTCTTGGACCATGCGATACACAGGGGGCTGTCCTTTCTCCCTCCGTTTCTTAACTGGGTATAAGGGAGTGTTACAGGGGGAGGTGGTCACTTTGATAGCCCCATTTGCGAGAAAGGTCTGTATCTGGAGGGTGATAGCATCCTTCTGAAGAATGGACAGAGGGTATTGAGCTTTGTATGGTAGTATGTCAGGATTCTTCAAGGTAACTGTGACTGGTGGGACCTTGAGACGCCCTATGTCTTGGGGACCTTTGGCCCATAGGGTGTCAGGGATGAGGTGCAAAATGCTTTGCAGGGTATCCCCTTGCTCGGGTGATTCAGAAGGCTGGGCTGTTAATGCCATCAGGAGACAAGTTTCCTCTGGGCACAGGTCTGTACCCAAGGCAACTGTACCATCCTCCCTGAATTGAATGTTGGCCCGTACTTTCTGAAGAAAATCCGAACCTAATAGATTAAAAGGACAGGTCTGGCTTACAACAAATTGTGACATTACTCCAGTGGGTGGATGTAATTGTGGGAATTGGCTTCGGGACTTAGTGGGTGGAGTAATCAAGAGAGGTTTAGTAACAGGGTTGTGCTGTGTAACCCCTTCCAAGCCAGAGCAGGGCAAATGGATATTTGTGAGCCAGGAAGGGAGTATGGCAGTTTCACATAACACGCTGCGGGCTGCACCAGTGTCTACAAGGAATGAGAGTTCCTTCCCTGCCACATCGAGGGTGATTCGAGGGCGGGGCCAGCTGGAGGGGCAGAGACTGCCATACATGAGTGTCCCCTCCCAGCAACACTAGCTTGCCAATATCCTAGCGGGGTGTGGCTGGCCAGGAAGAAGGTGTTCCTCCTTGGCCTTGGTTCACTGGCCACAAGTGCCTGGAACGACAGTTCCTCTTTATGTGTCCAGGCTTGCCGCACCCATAACAGACACGGGGTGGGGGCCTTTCCTCTCCCTCTTCCCCTGTCATGACAGCCATAACTGCTGTGCGAGTCTTCTTGGTATTACTCTCCAATCCTTTAGCAACTTGTTCTAAGATCTCAAGGGTTAATGATTTCCATTCTGGGCGGCAGGTGACAAGAGCTTTGTTGAGATCTGGTCTAAGACCATCTACAAATGATCGGGCCAGAAGTCTCAAGTGTACAGGTTCATTTGGACTGAATCCCATATCTTTATAATTTTGTTTAACCCTTTGGGCGAATTTCTCCACTGACTCTGCCCTGTCCTGTAACATATCCTGCAAAGTAGTGGATTGTTCTGCCAACCTGTCCTTTGCCCATTTATACAATTGTTGAATGAAATAGTCCCCGGATTCTGAATCACGGGTGTCAAAATTTGCTCCTTGGAGCTCTGGTTGTTTTATGTGATCCATTATAAGTGAAGAGTATTCACCAGTCTTATTTTCTACAATACTCTGTAGGTCTGACCATGTACACCCATATGTTTGATATACTTGAGACAATTTCCTGAAAAAGGGCATAGGGTGAGTGTCTGGGTCTGGCATGAGATTCACTATGGTGAATAACTGCTGGGGGGTGAAAGACACATACTTAGGAGGCCCTACAGGGTGGGTATTTAACAATGCTTCCTTTAAAACTGTAAGGTTTCCCTGCTCTAAGTTATGCATGTCACTTCGCAACTGTGCAAGTTGATGTTGAAAAAAGTCATTTGTCATTCCTGTACCCTGACTATGTGGGGGAAATATCAGAAAATGACGAGGCGGCATCCACGTGCAGGGGTTTGTCCTGCTTCAGTTGCATTGGGTTCATATTCCACCGTTATCTGTGACTCTTATCCTGTAGTGGGTTCTTTAGATTCCTCCCCTGCTTCCTGATCTGAGCGATATCCACCTACCATTATGTGAGCAGGCACTTTGGATTGACTGGGTGGCATGTAGGTGCCATCCGGATTTATCATGGGGTATATGGTAGTGACTTTGGGCATGACAGAAGGGACAGATTTGGGGGGAACTATATGTCCAGCCTTGGGCGTTGGCTGAGGACAAAATGGCGCAGTGGCCAGGACAGGCTGGTGGACGGGCTGTGGAGCTGAAAGAGTGTTTTCTCTTTCATGTGGGCGCGGAGCACCACAGGCTAAGCATGTATCTCGGGAAGCAGGGTTCTGCTGACCACACACTGTACAAATCCAACTTCCCCTTTTTCTTTCAGCAGCACCATTATAGGGCGGTGGCTGCTCCCTCACTAACACTGAGCCAGGCCGATAATAATGACGTCCTGATTTTTCATCAAACATTGCATCTCCTTTTGTCTGTTCAAATTCTCTGCTGCAATCCAGCCACACTCTGACTGTATCAATCAACTTATCATCTTGCAATCTACCTCTCTTTTCAGTTAACAATGTCTGCCATGTAGCAGAACACAGTATACCACCTTTTACAATATTATAATTCTTCTCTAACTTGCTTAATCCTTTAACATGACCTTTTCCTCTCCGGTCCGCCACGTACTGTCCAGGTGAACAGTAGCCCTTCGGGACACTTTCTTTGTTACCCATTTTGCAATGAAACACGTCCTGGAGCCTTCACTTACTGTCTCTGATTCTTGGATAGCACAGACACTGACAAACAAACACCTTGAGCCTGAGACCAACACTTGTCAGCAAGCCGTCTCCCTCCCTTCTACTATTTCTTGGGGTCACACACCAGGGTTACTCCTCAATGTAGGCACTTAGGGAGACTCCCTTCGGTTGTTCTGTCAGTCTATGCCTCTCCTCACTGAGATACCAACACACATATAAAAATAATAATAAACCACAGTACATCAAATCTTATCAATACAATGGGGTTCTTACTCTCATGCCCTCGAGGTTGCCCCAGACTGCCGATGCACCCCTCCCTAGTACAAATGTGGATTGACTAGGCCAAGGAACACAAATAGGTAAGATGATTTATTTTCTCACCTCTTATTACGGGCCGGCCGGTACCGGTGTCCGTTGGTTCGTCTCTCCTTGTCCAGTCTCTGGGGGTACTTCAGCAGGGGGTCCAATCCACGAGCCCCACGTTTTGGGCGTCAAATGTTCTGGTCCTGATGCAAGGGTCAGGCTGAGTTGATGTACTGCTCCGAATGGGTATCAGATATTAGGCGTACGCCGAGAAATCAACACACAGACTGTCACAGGGAAGTCAATGCAAGATGTTCTGTTTATTACGTGTGATACATGGGTTAATAAGAGGTAAAAAGAGGAACTAAGTCTAGGTTATCTCATTTGTCACATGATAGTGTTCTAACGGTCTCACACCACATTAGAATAGCTGAATCATTATGATTAGTAAGGTGTTAGCTTCAGGTGCCATTTTGTCAAACTAACTGTTAGTTATTTAGTAATTAATACAAGCAAGTATACACTCATATATATGATTCCACAACAACGTAAAAACTTTGTTGTACATACAGGCACACTAGGACTACCTAAACCCAGGAGTTGGAGTGTGCAGCTCTTTCCTAGGCCGAGAAAACAGCAACTATAGGAATCCTCTACTTGGACCGGTTGCCACCGAAAAAATTCTGGGTTCCTCCAGAGATAGAAACGTTAAAAGTTTGTTGTACATGTAGGCTCACTAGGTTTACCTTCTCCCCATAGTTGGAGTATGCAGCTCTTTCCTAGGCCGAGAAAACAGCAAGTGTAGGAATCGTCTGTTTAGGATGATTGCAAGCAGTTTTCGACTTGCACCGGTAAACACCGAAAAAATTATGGGTTCCTCTAGAGACAGAAACGTGAAAACTTTGTTGAACATACAGCCACACTAGGACTAACAACACACAGGAGTTGGAGTGTGCAGCTCTTTCCTAGGCCGAGAAAACAGCAACTATAGGAATCCTCTACTTGGACCGGTTGCCATCGAAAAAATGATGGGTTCCTCCAGAAATAGAATTGTTAAAAGTTTGTTGTACATGTAGGCCCACTAGGTCTACTTTCTCCCCAGAGTTGGAGTATGCAGCTCTTTCCTAGACCAAGAAAACAGCAAGTGTAGGAATCGTCTGTTTGGGATGATTTGCAAGCAGTTTTCGACTTGCATCGGTAAACACCGAAAAAATTATGGGTTCCTCTAGAGATAAAAACGTGAAAACTTTGTTGTACATGCAGGCTCACTAGGTCTACCTACACCCAGGAGTTGGAATGTGCAGCTCTTTCCTAGGCCGAGAAAACAGCAACTATAGGAATCCTCTACTTGGACCGGTTGCCATCGAAAAAATGATGGGTTCCTCCAGAGATAGAAACGTTAAAAGTTTGTTGTACATGTAGGCCCACTAGATCTACCTTCTCCCCAGAGTTGGAGTATGCAGCTCTTTCCTAGGCCAAGAAAACAGCAAGTGTAGGAATCGTCTGTTTGGGATGATTTGCAAGCGGTTTTCGACTTGCACCGGTAAACACCGAAAAAATTATGGGTTCCTCTAAAGATAAAAACGTGAAAACTTTGTAGTACATGCAGGCTCACTAGGTCTACCAAAACCCAGGAGTTGGAGTGTGCAGCTCTTTCCTAGGCCGAGAAAACAGCAACTATAGGAATCCTCTACTTGGACTGGTTGCCACCGAAAAAAATTCTGGGTTCCTCCAGAGATAGAAATGGTAAAAGTTTGTTGTACATGTAGGCCCACTAGGTCTACCTTCTCCCCAGAGTTGGAGTATGCAGCTCTTTCCTAGGCCGAGAAAACAGCAAGTGTAGGAATCGTCTGTTAGGATTATTTGCAAGCGGTTTTGGACTTGCACCGGTAAACACCGAAAAAATAATGGGTTCCTCTAGAGATAGAAATGTGAAAACTTTGTTGTACATGCAGGCACACTAGGTCTACCTACACCCAGGAGTTGGAGTGTGCAGCTCTTTCCTAGGCCGAGAAAACAGCAACTATAGGAATCCTCTACTTGGATCGGTTGCCACCGAAAAAATTCTGGGTTCCTCCAGAGATAGAAACGGTTAAAGTTTGTTGTACATGTAGGCCGACTAGGTCTACCTTCTCCCCAGAGTTGGAGTATGCAGCTCTTTCCTAGGCCGAGAAAACAGCAAGTGTAGGAATCGTCTGTTTAGGATGATTTGCAAGCGGTTTTGGACTTGCACCGGTAAACACCGAAAAAATTATGGGTTCCTCTAGAGACAGAAACGTGAAAACTTTGTTGTACATACAGGCACACTAGGACTACCTACACACAGGAGTTGGAGTGTGCAGCTCTTTCCTAGGCCGAGAAAACAGCAACTATAGGAATCCTCTACTTGGACCGGTTGCCACCGAAAAAATTCTGGGTTCCTCCAGAGATAGAAACGGTAAAAGTTTGTTGTACATGTAGGCCCACTAGGTCTACCTTCTCCCCAGAGTTGGAGTGTGCAGCTCTTTCCTAGGCCGAGAAAACACCAAGGGTAGGAATCGTCTGTTTGGGATGATTTGCAAGCAGTTTTCGACTTGCATCGGTAAACACCGACAAAATTATGGGTTCCTCTAGAGATAGAAACGTGAAAACTTTGCTGTACATGCCGGCACAGTAGGTCTACCTACACCCAGGAGTTGGAGTGTGCAGCTCTTTCCTAGGCCGAGAAAACAGCAACTATAGGAATCCTCTACTTGGATCGGTTGCCACCGAAAAAATTCTGGGTTCCTCCAGAGATAGAAACGGTTAAAGTTTGTTGTACATGTAGGCCGACTAGGTCTACCTTCTCCCCAGAGTTGGAGTATGCAGCTCTTTCCTAGGCTGAGAAAACAGCAAGTGTAGGAATCGTCTGTTTAGGATGATTTGCAATCGGTTTTGGACTTGCACCGGTAAACACCGAAAAAATTATGAGTTCCTCTAGAGACAGAAACGTGAAAACTTTGTTGAACATACAGCCACACTAGGACTAACAACACACAGGAGTTGGAGTGTGCAGCTCTTTCCTAGGCCGAGAAAACAGCAACTATAGGAATCCTCTACTTGGATCGGATGCTACCGAAAAAATTCTGGGTTCCTCCAGAGATAGAAACGTTAAAAGTTTGTTGTACATGTAGGCCCACTAGGTCTACCTTCTCCCCAGAGTTGGAGTATGCAGCTCTTTCCTAGACCGAGAAAACAGCAAGTGTAGGAATCATCTGTTTGGGATGATTTGCAAGCAGTTTTCGACTTGCACCGGTAAACACCGACAAAATTATGGGTTCCTCTAGAGATAGAAACGTGAAAACTTTGCTGTACATGCCGGCACAGTAGGTCTACCTACACCCATGAGATGGAGTGTGCAGCTCTTTCCTAGGCCGAGAAAACAGCAACTATAGGAATACTCTACTTGGACCGGTTGCCACCGAAAAAATTCTGGGTTCCTCCAGAGATAGAAACGGTAAAAGTTTGTTGAACATGTATGCCCACTAGGTCTACCTTCTCCCCAGAGTTGGAGTATGCAGCTCTTTCCTAGACCGAGAAAACAGCAAGTGTAGGAATCATCTATTTAGGATGATTTGCAAGCGGTTTTCGACTTGCACCGGTAAACACCGACAAAATTATGGGTTCCTCTAGAGATAGAAACATGAAAACTTTGTAGTACATGCAGGCTCACTAGGTCTACCTACACACAGGAGTTGGAGTGTGCAGCTCTTTCCTAGGCCGAGAAAACAGCAACTGTAGGAATCCTCTACTTGGACCGGTTGCCACCGAAAAAATTCTGGGTTCCTCCAGAGATAGAAACAGTAAAAGTTTGTTGTACATGTAGGCCCACTAGGTCTACCTTCTCCCCAGAGTTGGAGTATGCAGCTCTTTCCTAGGCCGAGAAAACACCAAGGGTAGGAATCGCTGTTTGGGATGATTTGCAAGCAGTTTTCGACTTGCACCGGTAAACACCGACAAAATTATGGGTTCCTCTAGAGATAGAAAAGTGAAAACTTTGCTGTACATGCCGGCACAGTAGGTCTACCTACACCCAGGAGTTGGAGTGTGCAGCTCTTTCCTAGGCCGAGAAAAAAGCAACTATAGGAATCCTCTACTTGGACCGGTTGCCATTGAAAAAATTCTGGGTTCCTCCAGAGATAGAAACGTTAAAAGTTTGTTGTACATGTAGGCCCACTAGGTCTACTTTCTCCCCAGAGTTGGAGTATGCAGCTCTTTCCTAGACCTAGAAAACAGCAAGTGTAGGAATCGTCTGTTTCGGATGATTTGCAAGCAGTTTTCGACTTGCATCGGTAATCACCGAAAAAATTATGGGTTCCTCTAGAGATAAAAACGTGAAAAATTTGTTGTACATGCAGGCTCACTAGGTCTACCTACACACAGGAGTTGGAGTGTGCAGCTCTTTCCTAGGCCGAGAAAACAGCAACTGTAGGAATCCTCTACTTGGACCGGTTGCACCGAAAAAATTCTGGGTTCCTCCAGAGATAGAAACAGTAAAAGGTTGTTGTACATGTAGGCCCACTAGGTCTACCTTCTCCCCAGAGTTGGAGTATGCAGCTCTTTCCTAGGCCGAGAAAACACCAAGGGTAGGAATCATCTGTTTGGGATGATTTGCAAGCAGTTTTCGACTGGCACCGGTAAACACCGACAAAATTATGGGTTCCTCTAGAGATAGAAAAGTGAAAACTTTGCTGTACATGCCGGCACAGTAGGTCTACCTACACCCAGGAGTTGGAGTGTGCAGCTCTTTCCTAGGCCGAGAAAAAAGCAACTATAGGAATCCTCTACTTGGACCGGTTGCCATTGAAAAAATTCTGGGTTCCTCCAGAGATAGAAACGTTAAAAGTTTGTTGTACATGTAGGCCCACTAGGTCTACTTTCTCCCCAGAGTTGGAGTATGCAGCTCTTTCCTAGACCTAGAAAACAGCAAGTGTAGGAATCGTCTGTTTCGGATGATTTGCAAGCAGTTTTCGACTTGCATCGGTAATCACCGAAAAAATTATGGGTTCCTCTAGAGATAAAAACGTGAAACATTTGTTGTACATGCAGGCTCACTAGGTCTACCTACACCCAGGAGTTGGAGTGTGCAGCTCTTTCTTAGGCCGAGAAAACAACAACTATAGGAGTCCTCTACTTGGATCGGTTACCACCGAAAAAATTATGAGTTCCTCCAGAGATAGAACAGTAAAAGTTTGTTGTACATGTAGGCCCACTAGGTCTACCTTCTCCCCAGAGTTGGAGTATGCAGCTCTTTCCTAGGCCGAGAAAACACCAAGGGTAGGAATCGTCTGTTTGGGATGATTTGCAAGCAGTTTTCGACTGGCACCGGTAAACACCGACAAAATTATGGGTTCCTCTAGAGATAGAAAAGTGAAAACTTTGTTGTACATGCCGGCACAGTAGGTCTACCTACACCCAGGAGTTGGAGTGTGCAGCTCTTTCCTAGGCCGAGAAAACAGCAACTATAGGAATCCTCTACTTGGACCGGTTGCCACCGAAAAAATTCTGGGTTCCTCCAGAGATAGAAACGTTAAAAGTTTGTTGTACATGTAGGCCCACTAGGTCTACCTTCTCCCCAGAGTTGGAGTATGCAGCTCTTTCCTAGGCCAAGAAAACAGCAAGTGTACGAATCGTCTGTTTGGGATTATTTGCAAGCGCTTTTTGACTTGCACCGGTAAACACCGAAAAAATTATGGGTTCCTCTAAAGATAGAAACGTGAAAACTTTGTAGTACATGCAGGCTCACTAGTTCTACCAACACCCAGGAGTTGGAGTGTGCAGCTCTTTCCTAGGCCGAGAAAACAGCAACTATAGGAATCCTCTACTTGGACTGGTTGCCACCGAAAAAATTCTGGGTTCCTCCAGAGATAGAAACGGTAAATTTGTTGTACATGTAGGCCCACTAGGTCTACCTTCTCCCCAGAGTTGGAGTATGCAGCTCTTTCCTAGGCCGAGAAAACAGCCCGTGTACGAATCAGTCGGTTTGGGATTATTTGCAAGCG